>BSBM01000719.1:12242500-12252500 GCA_027924585.1 Larix kaempferi | reverse complement strand
AACAAATGGTTCCATTTCCACACTTGAATTGGTGATGAGCACCGAAAATTGGAATCCTGAGAAAACATAAATATGGAACTGGGTGGACAAGACAGAAAGAGATTTTTCCAGAAAGGAGAATAGACATCCACGTCTCTCTGATGTCAAGTGGTTATAGAAGTACCTGTGGGAAGAAATTTATGAATATTTCTTCGCAACCCTTGGAAACGAGTTGCACGAGTGGTTATCAAGACTCGCAAAGCGAAAGGACTATTTCCAAGAACAAGCACCTACCGAGTGAAATCCAGAGCTCATTCAGAGGCTTAAAGCAGTAGATAGGCCACTCTCGCGAGCAATCAAATTTTTGGTTGACAATATTCTAGAGGGATTCATTATAGAGTTCGTTGTGGACATGTTGAAATCCTACAGTGCAGCAGAATCCGAGTGCTTCAAAGGATTCATAGGTAAGTACCTCAACAATCTGAGTTTATATATCAAAATGCTTTTAGCTGAAAAGGGAGTTTTAAGAATGCAGTAAGATTCATAGTTGTTTTGAGTCTGTAATGGTCAATAATACTTACAGTGATACAAAAGAAGATATTCATATATTAAGAAGTGGTAAAAGATATAAGGTTAGTATAAAAAAGAACCTTAATGATCATGAAATCTATGTAGAAACTGAGTTCCAAGTTGAGACTGGTAGCTAGACAACACCTCGCGTAGCTACCTATCAGCCCATTACTCCGTAGAATCCACCAGTTAAGAATCCTCCAATTGTCAATATTGTTAATCCTTAGAGTGTCAATACTAGTAACACCATGGGAGTGGGTACTCAGAACATTCCACGTAGTAACATCCCTAACACCACTTAGAATACTGTGCCGAACACTTTACCACCTAGAAGGAGAATGACTAGCGACATAAAACTACCGATATTTAAAGGTACGGGTCTAGAAGACCTTGAGAAACATTGGTTTCTATGTGAAACCGTGTGGAATGTCAAGCAAGTACAGGATGATGTTGTTAAGCATGCACAACTCATCACTACATTTAGGTACAGAGCATTAACTTGGTTCATGAAATATTCTGTTAGACAGAATAGGACCCTACTAGATATAAAGGCTTCCCTCTTAAGAGATTTCAAGAAACCAAAGTCCGAATCACAATGTATAATAGAGCTAGAAGAGATTAAGCAGAAAAAAACTGAGTCAGTATGGGAATTTGACTAGAAGTTTCAAGCATCATTAAACCAAGTAAGCTTTGACATTGCACCGCAATAGCACCAAAAATGGTTCATAGCTGCGTTGTTGCCACATATCAGACTGCCATTGATGCAACAAAAGGTTGCATCACAGACATAAGCATTAGAGATCGCGATGAAGCTAGAGGGTTCACCGATAGGAGAAACAAGCCAAGGAATGATCCAGATCCAGAACCAGTTAGCAACTCTAACTTTACAACTACATGACATTAAGAAAGGAAAAGAAGTCAAAGAACAATTCTGGTGTACAAAATGTAAATCAAAGGGACACTCAAAAGAACACTATCCAGTTTTCAAAGATTACATTGAGAGTAGAGCACCAAATCCACTAAATCAGCAACAAGGACCATGGTGTGAAATCTATTGATGCAGAGGACATCGACCAAAGGATTGTTATTTGATCCAAAATTATGTCAGAACACCTAAGAACTTGTATTGCAATTTCTCTAAATTAGTTGGACATGATGATTCCAACTGTAGAGCATACGATCTAATGATAGAAAGGAAATACGATGTTTACAGAGTTCAAGAAGAAACAACACATCACCATGATAATGCGCAGTATGATCAAGGTGCATATAGAGGCCGTGGTGGATTCTAAGGAAGAGGAAGAAATACTAGCCTAGGAAGAGGAAGAGGTCAGATGATCTGTTATAATTGCGCTCAACCTAGTCATCTATCTAGAGACTATACAAATCCTTGCAATACATGTAGATACTGTAAATATTTTGACCATGTTATTGAAGCATGACGATATTGAAAGCGAAGATGCAAGAAAGAAGAACAAAAGCACCAAACCAGAACGTTCAGATGATTGCAGCAGATAAAAGAGATCCAAATATCAATGTTGTGATGCGAAGTGGCACTGTGACAGGAAAAGATAAAGAACCAGAAGCTTCGACTTCTGGCGAGCACCATGCTAAGAAGACAGCTACTGATGGGGTCTGGATAAGAAAATATACTGGGAAAGCACCTGCTTTCGATATGGCAAGAAATAAGGAAGTCTTCACAGAAGCAAGGGATACCTTCAAAGAACTAGCACCTGTGACACCAAGAATCTCGTTGCGAAGTGAAACAACACATATGAAGGATATGCCAGCAATGTATGGTCAAACGAGTACTACAGCAGAAACAGGGACTTCTGTTGTGCAGTTCCTACGAAGCTGTATGAAGCTACTAAAGAGAGAAGATGCTTTGGTGGAAATAAAAAATTTCTAAACCACTATGAACAACGCAGTTGCACAAATACTCTTTTGATCGTAGTTCACCAGATTAAAATCCATAAGAGAACAGGACGAGAAATGAGGCTAAGTGCATAAATTAAAGATTATGAGATGGATGAGATCATCCTTGATTTAGGATCTGAAGTAAATGTCTTCACCAAGCAGACATGGGTACAGATGAGGAAACCAAATTTGTCATGGTCACCCATACAATTGAGATTAGCCAATCAGCAGAAGGTCATACCCTTTGGAAGGCTAGCACATGTACTTGTGGACATCGATGGAGTAAGCAGTTCAGTAGACTTCGAGGTTATTGAGATCATCGACGACAATAACCCATATCCAACATTATTGGGGATAGACTGGGAAATGGATAACCTCGCGATCATCGATTTGAAGAAAAAACATATGATATTTGAAGGGGCAGATATCAAGGTCATCATGCCCTTGGACCCTTTACAAGGACCAAGATACACTGATCTGATCAGATAAGAATGTAGAGCTCATGATCTATATCGCATCTATAAGATGACAGCAAACCACACCGACTACATCAATCCTATAGCTAATGGAACGCTTAGTTGGCGCTGCAACAGTTCTTGTGTATCAGACTCTGATGTAGGACTGGAGAATTGGTAAGGATGACTGCATGAAGTATCTGCAAGAAGATGCACGCAGATCACCAAATCATTGTGCTGGATTGGAACCGAGGTAAGTCCAATCCCCACTTATGATGGTTCAACTAATATCTATACATTTTTGAAAGAATATATTGTATCAGTTTCAGTTGAACATCGCATACCAGCATTGGATATAGCACTGCGCGCTACACCTTCCAGATGGTGGGTTGTGCATAAGGATACTTTGATCACATGAGAATAGTGCAAACATATGATGCAATCAGATTCATAGAGAAAGTTGCACTGACCATGGTAAAGTATAATGGACAAACAGATCTGAGGGACCACATAAAGACTTGTTCACAAGCATGGATAAACATACCACAGACAGAATGGGTTCGTCTGTTTGTGCACAGACTAGAATAGATTCCAAATAATTGGTACACAGGCGCAAAGCTTCGTAGAGGAACCACAGATTGGTCTATTTTAACTGCAAACTTCGAGAGAACTTTCAGTTTTGAAGATGACTATATATTAAACGAGGCTCTGTAGGTTATCAAAGAAACGATATTCATAGACGAATTCCCAAGTACAAACAAGGCATTAGAGGCCATAAAAGACAAGATAATTGAAGACGTAAAGGTACCTATGAACCTACAGCCATAATGGGAAAGAAAAATAGAACATGCTATTGAATGTTATAACCTCACTGAAAGTGAAGAAGATGTAGAGGAGAGTGATGAGGAGGATCCACACAATGTTAAAATACTTGAATCAGAGGGAGTGCACGATGTAGAGGGACCTCCATTAGAAATTTTAGATATGAGCGGCCCTGTCAAGACTAGAAAAGTTAATATTGGCACGAGTGAAGAGCCAAAGTTTGCATCTATTGGAGATTACTGGGATGATGAAATGGTCTCACAGATCGAGACCTTTTACATGAGTATCAGAATTTGTTTCCAATGAAGTTCGTCGAAATGAAAGGAAT
Source organism: Larix kaempferi (assembly GCA_027924585.1). NCBI lineage: Eukaryota > Viridiplantae > Streptophyta > Pinopsida > Pinales > Pinaceae > Larix > Larix kaempferi. Next base: position 12,248,429 of record BSBM01000719.1, on the reverse strand, counting down.
TTTGGGTGACTTAAGAGTGATGAAGATACCTCTCAAGCCAGGCATGAAGCTTATCAGACAGAGACCTTATAGACTGAATCTTAGATAAAAAAGAATGAGTTAAGGAAGAGATCGACAAGATGCTTGATGCAGGGATCATTGAGCCAGTGGAAGAATCAGAATGGATAAGCCCTATGGTTATCCAGGACAAAAAGACTAAAGGTGAGATCAGAATTTGTGTAGATCTGAGGAAGTTGAATGATGCTTTGCTACATGACCCATTTCCTACCCCATTTACAGATGAAGTATTGGACAATGTTGGAGGAAATGAGGCCTACTCATTTACTGGTGGATTCTCTAGGTACCATCAAATCAGGATTGACGAAGCAGATAGACATAAGACAACTTTTTCCACTGAATTGGGGCTCATATCAGTATACAGTTATGTCATTTGGGTTGAATAATGCACCTACTATTTTTTCCAAAGTTGTTGTGGCTCAAGGACTTTATCCAGAAGTTCTTAGAATTCTATTTTGATTACTGGAATGTCTTTGGTTTACTGAAGAACCATTATGAAAACCTAAGAATGATGTTAGCTAAGTGCAGGCAACATCAAATCTCCTTGAATTTGAAGAAATTTATTTTCTGTGTACCCTATGGTATACTACAGGGACACATTATATGTAAGCAAGGTCTGATGGTTGATCCCGCGAAGATCGCAGTCATTGTGAATCTACCGGCACCAAACTCAGTAAAGCAACTTCGCACAACACTGGGACATACAGGATATTACATAAAGTTTATCAAGGGTTATGCGCAGATAACCACACCAATGGAGAAACTTCTGAAGAAAGAAGCACAGTTCATCTAGAATGCAGATTGCGAGAAGGGACTAGACACATTAAAGGAGAAAATGGTAATTGCGTCGATCCTTGTGTTTCCAGATTGGAATAAGCCATTCCACATACATGTTGATGCTTCATCTATAGCATTGGGCATTGTGCTCGCTCAACCAGGTGAAGGGGGAATTTATCAACCCATTGCATTCTCAAGCCGAAAGCTATCTTCAGCCGAAAAGAACTACACGACCACAGAAAGAGAAGGTCTAGTTATGGTTTACGCGCTCCAAAAATTCAGGAACTATTTGTTGGGTGCGCACTTCTCCATGTACACTGACCATTCGACTCTGAAGTTCTTGGTCAATAAGCTAGTGTTAGGGGGGATAATATGCATATGGATTCTACTTTTTCAAGAGTATGACTTGAAATAATTGTTAAACTAGGAAGAATGAATCTAGGACCTGGCCATCTCTCAAGGATTGAGTCAGGCGAAGAGCCCATTAATATTGAAGACAATCTGCCTGATGTGCAGTTATTTTCCATACAGATAGTAGATGATTATTACAAAGACATTGTAGAATTTTTTACTACAGGATTGGAACCCACAGAGTTCACTACACAATAGAATAAGAAGCTAGTAGTTAAAGTCACGGACTTCACTATCATAGCAGGCCAGTTATACAAGTTGGGACCAGCTAAAGTATTGCATAGATGTGTGTTAGAGAATGAGAAGCCATTTATATTGGCTGAGGCACATTCAGGTGTCTCTGGAGGTCACTACGTAGGTAGAGCCACTGCGCAGAAGATATTAAGAGCAGGGCTATGGTGGCCAACGCTACACAAAGATTCAAAGGAACATTTCCAGAGTTGAGATGTGTGCCAAAGGACTGGAAAGCCAATGTGAAGAGATGAAATGCCATTAAGGCCGCACCTAACTTTACAAGAATTTGATAAGTTGGTAATTGATTTCGTAGGACCGATTAACCCACCAGGGAAAAAAACTAGTGCGAGATACATTATCACTGCGATAGATTAAATTACCAGGTGGGAAGAAGCTAAAGCAGTGAAGGATTGTAGCACAGTTACTTCCACGCAGTTCATCTTCGAGGATATCCTTACCAGATTTGGATGTCCAAAAATTTTAATGAGTGATCAAGTAACTCACTTTTTGAATAGAACCATTGAAGCACTAACTGTAGAATTTCAGATATATCATCAGAGGAGTACACTGTACCATCCACAAGCCAATGGAACTGTCAAAGCATTTAACAAAGTGTTGGAGAATGCGCTCACAAAAGTATGCAACACAAATAGATATGATTGGGATCTACGCATTCTAGCTATACTATGGGCATACATAACAACTTGTAAGAAGGTGACAGGCCATACACCTTTTAGGTTTGTCTATGGACATGAATTTGTGATGCCTATGGAGTACATTGTACCAAGCTTAAGAATTGTTGCATTCACAGAGATGGAAGATGAAGAAACATTGCACGAAAGACTTCTACACTTGGTTAGATTGGAGCAAGATCGCTTCATTGCAAGATTTCACCAACAAGTGCAGAATGACAGAGAAAAGTCTTGGCATGATCACCATATCAAGCACAAAATCTTCAAGGTAGGAGACCTTGTCCTCTTGTATGATAGTAAGTTCATAAAATTTCCTGGAAAATTTAAAATGCATTGGCTTGGCCCATATATTGTTACGCATGTTACTAACGGTGGCACAACTCAGTTAGCCACATTAGTCAGAGACAACTTTCCAGGTCTAGTTAATGGAAGTAGACTAAAACCCTCCAGGGATAGTCCTACTTCACAGAACCCTCAAGATGAGAAGTGCAGAAGTTTCTAAGTGTCAATTACAGTTGAAATTGGGCACTAGAAATTGAATAGAGTCTATACACAATTGTGGTCTGATACACAAAGTTAATGGAAAGGATGCACTAATAGCGCAACACTAATAGAGAAGTGAAGCTGCGCAGATATGAAAAAAAAGGGAGAAAAGAGAAAAGAAAAGAGAAGTAGAAGCGCGTAGTTGCGAAGTTCAAAATGCAGCCGCGCAGATCAAAAATAACAGGATGGATGCGAAGACCAGTATGAAGAAAAGTAGCATCGCGCAATGAACCACAATTGGAGTGATGATGACCCATCCGCGTAGTTCGACGAAACACCTCAAAATAGCCATTAGAGATGAAAACTAGCCGTTATACAGTGATTTTGCTGACGTCGCTTGAGTATTTAACGCAAAATTAGTCATTCTGAAGTAGTTAATGAAGGAAAGGACCAAAATCCTCGATGAATTTGGCCAACAGGCATGACAATTAATGCTTATCTAGCCATTTATGGGCGCGGCTAAGCCTAACTACACCTATAAATACTGTCAACACTGGATTCACAGGTGTTACAAAAACTTTCAAATTTTTCAGCGAGCCATAGTCTCAGTCTGTTTACAATGAGTGCTAAGTAATTCTGTGAGTCTACAGAGCAAGTTCCAGTGAATGTCTGACAATTCCACAGTTGAGAAGGAGTCCACAGTCGAGCAGGCTGTGAGGGATTTTAAACAAACCTGCATTGAAGGGTTGATGAGAACCCCTTCCAAGAAGGTCATTACAAAAAAAGGCCAGGGTTCATGCCACTCACCATGACATTCTGCACCAATGCAAAGCAAGGGTAAGGAAACCATAGCCGAGAAAGTAAAGCAGAAGGTAATGGGCTCCAAGATACCAGAAGATCCACCAGAGTACAAAGAGATGCCATTATCCTTAACCCCATAGTATATTTCTCCACGTGCACTAGATGCACCGGCCGTAAAGATTTCCAGAAACGCCAAGTTTAACATACCACTTACGCCAATATCCCGGCATGTCAAGCCACGAGAAAAATTGCTGGGAAAGCTCGCAGATTGCAAGTTCGAGGATTATGACTTGCTGCAAGAGCAAAAGGATCCAGACGATCTGAAATACCCACAATTTCAGCCAGACGGATACATGTGTTGGAGAATGGATGTGAAAAACAACCTGCTGCTTGTAGCGCAGAGCTGGTTATCCAAATTCGTGGAATCAAGGCTTCTAAACCTGCTGCAGCTTCCACACTTTGACTGGAGTCAGGAACTAAATGCGGTGGTGTGCACACTAATATCACACACACACCAAGGTTACCTTTGGATGGAAAAAAATTTTGACCTCAACATAGACATGATCTATAGGATCACGGGGTTAAGCAAGTGAGGCGACAACCCTAAAAAGTTATTTTCCAGCAAAACCAGAGATAAGGAGATCGTCGTGTAGATGAAGGAGGAATACCAAATTCCCAAAGGAAAAAGAGGGTTTGTCATAGATGATTTAAAAGATGATGCTATGAGATTTGTAGTACAACTGCTTGTAGGAAAATTCTTGTGGAAGGAGAGACCAATAGAAGTACCATAGGATAAATTCACCTTGCTGTGAAGGAAGCGCAGGGAGTCAGATTTAACTGGTGTCAATATCTCCTGAACGAGTTTTTGGACGATGTCTGCAAAACTTAGGTCAATGAAAATTCATTTCATTACAGTTAGTTAATGGTTTTGAATGCCTTTGTAGGATGGAAGGAGCCAAGGCATTATGTTGGTATCACTTCTCTCGTCAATGATTGTTGAGGACCTAGATATGCAAACCTATGGGAAAATATGCTACCAGACCGATAGCGCGCCTCAAATGAAGTATTCCTCACATACTACGAGTAGTTGTGCAATGCCATCATCTGCACACCATAAATATCGAAAGAGGTAACAACGAAGTATATTCACACTTTAAATTTCAAAGCTGACATGCATTTTATTTACATCTCTCCAAAGGTGCAGAAGAAGAATCTAGAATGGTTCGGGGGAAACTATCACCTGGACGAAGCGGGTATTGACCTCATCATGAAGGAACAGCTAGATGAATGGAAGGTTGAAGGACCGATGACCATAGACAGTGACTCAGACAAAAGTAATCCATCCCCGACAATGATCATTGAAGAGTCACGAGCAAGAAAACGAAAGGAGCTTGGAAGCTCTGTGCAGGACAAAGTGCAGAAAAAGAAGCAGAAAGAAACAAAGATCACATCCGAAGCACAGTTACATGATGATGATTATGAGATCATCGCGGGAAAGGTTATAGAATTCCTAGAAGACGCGCTCTCCCTAAAAGACACCAAGAATGAGGAGATTCAGGCGAGACTAGAGCAGAATATCAAAACTTTGCAAGGCATAGTGGCGAAGATGGAGCAAGTCCAACGCGACTTGGCTTGAGAATCTGAGCCAAAACGAAGGTCAAGGGACACCTCTCAGCCAAAAGAAACACCCTTAGCTCTAACCATGGCACCAAGACCGCGCATCGTCCGCATGGACCCGCTAAGTGTAATTTTACCGCATGATGAATTAGCTACGAGTGCAGAGAATAGAGCATGTGGATATTGATATCGCAATGCCACCCCCCGAGGGCCTACATAATCTGCACCTGCAGGTTGTGGAGGAAATACATGATAGAGATCTAGTCATTCTGAACCAACACCAAGACTTACAAGCAAATTATAGATAATTGCAAGAATCAAGTGCAAAGAAGGCTAAGGACTTTAAAGCGAGTAGGAGTAGCGAAGAAGAATAGAGCAGACTGTCGCTTCAGTCTGCGCAAAGATACCAAAGTGTGACGAGCAGCCAGAGATTGCAGACACTATCCTTAAGATTGGCTCTGTAGTGAGAGATCTTAAGGCTGAAATGAAGTATATGGAGATTTATTACAAAGAAAAGCTTGCCACTTTGGAAGAACATAATCTCCCGAAGACACCACCAAATTAGACAAAACTTAGAGCAACAGAAGTGAAAGTTGTCGCATAAAACATAGCCATCAAAATAGCTAAGTGTCAGAGCTTGCTAGATGAAGCAACTAGAGTATGGTCTACTATGCAAGAGGACCCTCAGCTGCTGCAGGTCCAAACTATCTTACAAGAAAAACAAGCAGCATTAGATGCTCTAAATGAGGAGATGAAGAATCTACTGCCAAGAGAGAGACTCTGTCGATTTGCGGAAGTCAAAGACCTAAAGAGGGAAATTCATGTGTTAAGAGAAAAGGAGGCAAGAACTAAGGAAA